>JARUPZ010000006.1:9724644-9761937 GCA_031213475.1 Nereocystis luetkeana
ACACATACAAAGGGAGAGGGCGCACTACTTTTTTCCTGAGGCCATTCGCTCGAGGAGGAGCTCTATACTACTACCGAGTCAAAAACTGAAAGCGCAAGCCCATCAAAAGCCCCATGGCCTAGGTATGATGAAAATCATATAGTCAAAAAAGAAGGCATTCCGACGAAATTTGGTTAAGGATCCCCGTCATTTCAGAAAATGCTTTCGCCAAAAAATGCAATGTATATATATATATATATATATATATTCCTGCCGCGGGAGGCGTCCAGCATGAAAGTTGGTAGCGCTGGTCGGGCGCGTTGGTTCTATAGCACTCGCCATCCAAAGGCTAATGAGGCCGACGGGTAGTGAGAGTAAAACGACTGTCCACCAAAGGATGAGTCGCGGGTTCGACCCTCGCTGACTTCATGCATATTGTATTTATTCTGTTCGGCCGTGGGTTCTCCTACGTAGATACTAAAGCTCGTTGGCGAGGAGAAGGGTCGCGAAGATCAATGCAAGCATGGTGAGATTCAGAACAACTCCCGAAAGTATATGTATATGTATATATATATATATATATATATATATGTGGGTCATAATGCACCACCCACCGGTCTATATGTCATGCTGTCCTGCTGTCGACGCCATTTGTGAAAGGTACAACTGTGAGTCTGTGGGGCTACAGGTGAAAAAGGTTGAATCGATCACCCTACCCCAAGCTAACGCAAGCTTTTTAGCACCCACATTAGCCGCGTGGAATTTAAACTCTTGGTGCGCACGTAGCTGCGGCGTGACACCTCGCGAAATCCTGAACGCGGGGTAACGCTGGCGTCGATTGGCCCTTTTAGAGCTGCTTGGGGAAATGGTCCGAGATAAGGTGTTTCAGCAGTAAAAGGGCTGAAGTGTCGGTCGTTGATTGGCCCTTTTAGAGCTGCCTGAAGCTGGCTTCTCGGCATCCGGCGATTTGTTCTGTGCCCGGGGAGGCTATAGCTTCAGGCATGAATGTGATGCGTCGCAGCGTTGTTGATATTCCGGCAGAGAGGCAATGCTGCTGGTATCAGACAGGCTTGCTTACGGTCGGGAGGGGGGGGGGGTGCCCAAGTCGGGCGACCATAGACCCTCGCATCCCTATGTACAACGCCTGGGACGAAGCACGTCGGGTTTTCACCGACCGACCAGGCAGCAGACATTGCTTTGCGCCAAGCGAAATAAGTGAAACGTGAGGTGTTCGGCGAGTGGCATAAAGGGTGAGCTGCATACTACTATTACCGGGGACCATAGCAAATAGGACCAAATTTTGTAAGTAAAAATAGCAAAATATATACCAGGTAGTTTTTTTTGTGTACCGTAGGTCGTATTTAATATGGCCCCCCGTAATAAGAACCGCTTTTTGAGGCGGGCATAATTACATATGGATGGCAGCGTCGGAAACATGGGATAGGGAGATGGGGGGGGGGGGGGGGGGGTACTCGATAGGAGAGATGTACTCGATCTCATGCATGGCCGTAGTCGTATGACCATAGACCCTCGCATCCCTACAATGCCGGAACGGGGCATGTCGGGTTTTCACCGACCAGGCACACGTTGCTTGCACCAAGCGCGAAGCGCCGTGAGGTGTCTGGCGAGTCGCATGAAGGGTGAGCTGCATCCTACTAAGAACCGCTTGTTGAGGCAGACTTGCATATGGACGACAGCTTCAATGAGTTGATTTAATTTCCGGTGTAGGCCTTTCCAGAGACAGCCATGGGAGTACTATGTAACTGCCTCTTGGGTGCCTTTCCTTGAACACTACGTGTTACGACCATTCCCAAATTGTGCGGAGTAAAGGTTCTTTACCTGGCACAAATGATCTAGCTCAACAACCAGCTGTGGGTGACCGCCAAAAAAAAAAAAACGGTACCCTGGTTGTCTAGCTCGCGTAGTGAGCGGCATGTTTTACAGTGTCGTTGCCAACCGACGCCAACCCAACCTATAAAAAATAGGGGTGGGGGGGGGGGCACTCATTCGTTGCTTGCCGTAGTTATTTGGCCATTGACCACGCCTGCATGGGGGCTTCGCACAAGAGACTTCATAAGACACTTGCTTATTTCAACCAGCCAGCGGGTATCCCCCTCCCCGACCCCGTTGCGTGCGCCATCGGCGAGGGCCTTGGCTGCACTCGAGTGGCGCGCCAGGCCGCATCCTGGATCAGCACGGCGCCGGAATTGTTTGCGACATGGCAAAGCAAAATAGAAACTGAGCTACGTATTCAAAAGTCCTCGATCGAGCGCGCACGATGAGCCACCCTCCACTCCCCTTCCCGACGATGGCCTCGTCTTCAACCTCGACCTTGCCGCCCATTTTCTCGGTATACGTGCACGAGATTTTCCGCCTTAGCACGCTGATTTTAGTGTACGGGGGGGGGGGGTCATAGTAGGACATGGGTCTCTTTAAGCGGTTCAAGGCCTCTTGCTGCTTTACGATATACTGAATTTTGCGTAGGGGGGCGGTCACAACATAGGAGACTGGTCATTTGGGACGCGTCAAGACCTCTGCGGCCTTACTATACTGGTGTTAGTGTAGGGGGCGGTCATAGCATACAAGAGGCCGGTCATTTGGGACGCGTCAAGACCTCTTGCGGCCTTACTATACTGGTTTTAGTGTAGGGGGCGGGCATAGCATACAAGAGGCCGGTCATTTGTGACGCGTCAAGACCTCTTGCGACCTTGCTATACTGTTTTTAGTGTAGGGGGCGGTCATAGCAAAGGAGGGACCGGTCTTTTTGGGCGCGTGAAGGCCTTTTTCGGTCATACTATACCGGTTTCAGTGTAGGCGGCGGTTGTAACATGGGAGACCGGTCTTTTGGGCGCGTCAAGGTCTTTTTCGGCCTTTCTATACTGGTTTAAGGGTAGGGGGCTGTCATAACATACGAGACGGGTCTTTTTGGGCAAAGTCTCCTTCGGCTATATACACTGGTCTCATTGTAGCGGAACGGTCAGTACATAGGAGACCGGTCATTTCGGGCGCGTCAAGGTCTTCTTCGGCCATAATATACTGATTTTAGTGCGCAGGGCGGACATGGCATAGGAGAGACCGATTAATTTTGGGCGCGCCAAGACCTCTTTTAGCCTTACAACCCTGGTTTCACGGCGTAGGGAGGCGGTCATAATAGGACACCGGATTATTTCGGCCTTACTACAACAGGTTTTGGTGTTGGGGGGGGGGGCGTCATGAAATACTTGGGAGATCGGTCATTTTGGGCGATTCAAGTCGCGTTTTGGTCTTGTGCTGCTCACTGGATTAATGCCACAGGACGGTCACAGCGATAGGAGAGGCCGGTCCTTATGTGAGCGTCAAGACCTCCGTCGGCCTCAATGTTAATTGCGTACTGGTTCTATGACGGGGGACCATAGCTAATAGGACCTATGGTATACATAGAAACCTATATATTTAACCATTTTTACTAACAATATTTGGTCCTACCTGGTATTAATTATGGTCCCCCGTAATAGTGTAGGAGGCGGTCAAAGCATACCAGATAGGAGAGAGAGGCGTTCCTACGGTAAATGTATCACGTTTGGGGGAAAACACTTTCTGAGAACCATCACATCATCCTTACCGGGCGCCAGTGGAAGGATGAGTGCGCAACTTGTGGTATACGTTAGTGGGCATAATGCCTATACGTACACGCGCGAGATGCGTGTAGCACCAGTCGTATCCATGTGTGTGAGTTATTACGGGGGACCATAGTTAATAGGACCAATGGTATACATAAAAATCTATATATTTAACCATTTTTAATAACAATATTTGGTCCTGTTAACTATGGTCCCCCGTAATAGCTACATTCGATGAAAATCGACGAGCAGTGGGAATGCTGAACCCTATGCGCGACAAAAAACAAAGGCACGTACCCGGGGGGGGGAGAAGGGAAGACACCTGTGACCACGGCTTGTCCAGAAGCTCGTTGAGGGAAAAACCTCCCACGAGTAAGGCTGGAAAGTAAAAGTGATGTTGAAAAAAAAACAAATGTGCTTGTACCCGTTGATTTCCGCATCATGCCTTGGGGGGCGGGGGGGGCATGGAAGTCCCAGAAACTTAGGGTGAACTTCTATCATAGAACGCCTCGAGACCGGTCATTTCGGGCGCGTGAAGGCTTTTTTTGGGGCCTCACAACACTGGTTTTATTTATACTGTAGGGAGGCGGTCATAAAACAGGAGACCGGTCATTCTGGGCGCGTCAAGACCTATTTCGGCCTTGCTACACTGCTTTTAAAGCAGGGTGCGGTCATGGCACAGGAGAGACCGGTCATTTTGGGCGTGTCAAGAAATCCTCAGGTCTTACTTACTATTCTGGTTTTTAGTGTAGGGAGAAGTAATTGTATACCGGGAGACCGGCCGATTTCGGGCGCATCAAGGCATCTTCCGGCCTTTTTATTATACTGATTTTAGTGCAGGGGTGGACATAATATGAGAGAGACCGGTCAGTTTTGGTGTGCGTAGGGTGGTGACCAGTCCTATATAATGCCGCTCTCGCAGGTATTTTAATGCCTACACGGCTTGGGCTTGACTACTGTATGATGTGACTATTACGGGGGACCATAGTAAATAGGACCAAATATTGTTAGTGAAAATAGCGAAATATATAGGTATTTGTGTGTACCGTAGGTCCTATTTGATATGGTCCCCCCGTAATTCCAAACGGGGGCTAAATTCTCGGCCACATACTTATATAGTGCCGGCAGAGTAGTGGTGCCGATCGTCCACTATGAAGCGCTCGACTCAACCCATCACGGTGTAGGAGGAATTTTGCTGCACTTCTTGCCTTCTGAGGCAACATTCCCCTGACCGGCTGAGCATCTCCTCCGAGTGTGAGCAACTACCGGCCGGTTGTTTGTGGCACTTTTACTGGTGTACTGAAGTATTATTATTTATCTTGCCATCCGACAATGTGCAGCATGATCTTCAACATTGATCACTCATAACTTTTCCGAAAGAAGCCTCGGAAACAAAAGGAAACCCACGCATCGAGTCAGTATTCGTTTCAGAGCTAGCACAGGGGAGCCCTGAGCGGGTCGCGCGGACGAAATCCTTCGGAGTCGCATGTTACGGGTGAGATACCGAGCTCTTTGTGAGAAGAGCTCAGAAAATAAGCCGCGACCCCTGCCGCGGCATTGCTCATAAGGCGCCTCCCTTATACGGCAACCACACCTACCGTGGCGTTACTCATAAGGGACCAACCATCCTTAAAAGGCAACCCCCCATCGCTCCAAGCATTTGATGCGAGGTGTGGGGTGTGGGTCGTCTCTCGTGGGCGGTGGGGGCTTCGGTTTTTCAAGAGAGGTCGATTTTCAAGACAAGTGTCTACCAGGTACACAGAAAAGTGACAATAGTGCCGGCTACCCTCTATCGGGCGGGGTGGGCAGTGCTGGTTGTCCGCTGTAAGCGCCCATGGGATCGCTTTTGGCGCGGATGGGATTCACCGGTGTTTGTTGTGTGCGAAGCAATAGCGTCGGACATTGTTGGCTGGCGCTTATGATACCGGTACTATAATATATACAGCCAGTAATAGAGGGGCCACACTACTACTGCTTCTGCCGTAGACGAACTTGGGCGTGAAAGGGATGTCACCCATCAATTACTTGAGGGACACCTGTGTTTGCCGTTACTTTTGTTGTTCGTTGCTTTTTTCACGTACGTACCAGTATATACGCAGGCAAATGTGATATGAATCGAGTGCTCATGGGCTATAGTTATAGATAATATAGTCGGCAGTTTCGTAGCCTGAGAAATACGAGAATAATCCAAAGAATGGATTAACCCGGCGGATATTACGGTAGTTGAGAGTAACCGTCTTTTAGGAATGTTCTCTAAGGCGGATAGGCCGTTAGACAAGAGTAATGTTCCTTAACGCAGATAGGGTCGTAAAGTGAGAAGTTCTTATATTAGCAGAAGAACGTTCGGTAGCCAAAGGAAAGTTATTTAGGAGTACGTTAGATAAGAGGAATTTAGGAGAGCTTGTAGCGTGGGGTGGGACGAGTATATCTGAGCGTCGAGTCCCACCCCCCTACCTCTCACTTCTCTACCAGAGCACCTCCTCAGCTCTAGTCATCAATAAAGAAGATCTATATAAGAAGAAGCGAAGCAATGCTTCCCAGCTGCCAGAAAACACCTGCGTCCCTTACCCTTACCCCTACCTCTGATATCTTCACATCTGACGTCTTCGCATTCGACGAACCTTCTGGCCAAGCTGAGGACTGCAGCGCTTCTTCTAGATCTTCTCACGATCATGTGAGCCATCCCTACCCGGGAGGCAACTGGTTTTGAAGTCAACTTTTTATTTTTGTTTCTTTTCGTTTCTTGTTTCGTTTTTTCTTTCGTTTTCCTCGCGGTCTATTTTCTTTCTTTCTTTTTTTTCTTTTCGAGCCTGCGTTCCTGAGTGTGTTTTTAGTGCCGACGACTGTGACAAGCTGCCTAGTGGCGACAGTAGACGTTGCTCCCCTCTTAGTATAGGTGAGTAGACGCATTCTTCCCCCCTTATCAGGCACATGTACAAGTACGTACAAGTTCTCTCTGCTGTTTCTTAGTAGGTACTTGTCATATACCAGGTAAGTACTACTGCGGCTCTCGGCAGTGTGATGAGGTTTGTTTTTCCGCGCCCTGTACCACGCCTCCGCCGTGGAATGACGAGATCGATCACCTCCACGATACGTGACACCATGTGGTTGAATGCACCTGGAGACCCCCCCCAAATGACATCGTGCTCATCGCGCACAACAACGAAAGCGTTTTTTACAACAATGACCCCCTCCGCTTCGATGTATGCCCACCCTTTCATAGGGAAGGCACGTAAAGAGTAGGTGGAACTGCTCACATTAACCCCCCCCGCCATTTTATCTTTTTTTTTTTTTTTTTTTTTTTTTTTTTTTTTTTTTTTTTTTCCATCCCATTCATTATCTTCGCACATCTTCTACTCTCTCTCCTTCCAACTCGTAACTCAGATCCGGGGTCACATAGCAGGCTCTTCTCCCCCCTTCCCGCTACGGTACGTGCCTTCATTTTTTATCGCGAGAAGATTTCAGCATTTTCTTCCCTCGTCGACTCGCATCGAATTGTGCCTACCCACGCTGCAAGGCGCTCTCAACAATTGAATCCCTTTTTTTATTTTTGCAAATAAAGTCAAAGTCCGACCCTCCTGGGGCTCGAACCCAGGACTCAAACAAGTAGAATTCGAGGTTAACCACTTGAACCACCGGGGCGACCGGCTATTCCTGTATAGACAAGCGTTGTATGGGATTTGACCCTTACCACGTCTACAAAGAAGCTGCTGTAGTACTGGTAGGACACCCGCAGCAGTATACTGATACGTGGTATTTTTTTTTTAGGAACAGCGGTTGTGTGACTAAATACGCCATTCCTATTATATGCATATGTGAGCAGCCTACGAACGGCTCGGCTATAATTGCGAATTGTATCCATTGGTATCCATTGCGTGGGATATTCGCCTGCGAGTTATTGAACGACCATACCTGGTACCTGGTACCTGATACGAGCGATAGTATACGTATGAATTAACCATACTGGCGACCCCCCCCACAGCGAGAATAGCCATAAATGTACCTGGTATTTTATTTGAATGCCTTGGTTACAGGATTTCAACACACACACATAGTAGCCTACTTAGTCTGGTATACGAGCGAGGTACCAATAGGGGTACGTAACACTATTTTAGTGACGAAATCTCCCGTGAACCCCCCCTTCCTTCCTCACGATATATTTAGGTAGACAAACGATGCACGGTCGGTGCCCCTTTCTTGATGTGATGGTGTAGCACATCCACCGTATAGGAATGCATATATTTATACTCGTACGTAGGCGAACCTTACCTGGTTGCACGTATATACAATGCGAAGAACACACACGTACGGGTAGCGCTCTGGGAATACCAGGTATACCTGTAGACAATTCTTATATGGTTGCACGTAGCTCTTTAGGAATATATCTGCAGGAGGATTTTAAATGTTGCTCATTGGGACCAGCTTATATTTCTGCACCCCTATTCAGATTGCCCGTCCACACGCTGCTTCTACCATGCAGAACAGGCTCTATGATGCACTACTTTCCTGCTGCTCTACTATAAATACAGGACGCATGCTGCGGAAATTAATCGGATTTCTGCCATTTATGCCCCACCCCCACGGCCTATAGGATACAAACGATGTCTAATATTTTTAGATTTTTTTTTTCTACTGCTCTTTACGTGCACGTTTTCCAGCATTAACGACTTAAAGCGGCTTTATGTTGCCGAACCTTGTCCGTCTGCTGCCTAGGCGCATTTAAATTTGCCAGTTTTAAGCCAGAAATAAGGTATATATATGCTGCACAAATATGTCCGGCTACAGCCTCTTACGTGCACGTTCCTCAGCGTTACCGACGGAACGAGGCTTTGTGGCGCGCAACTTTGTCTACTGCTGCATACGTCTACCCCCCCCCAGCTGTAGCACATCAAAACAGAATGTATGCTACCTGATCTGGCCCGAATATTAGTTTGGTCGTGATTGTTTTCCCTTTATTTTTGTTTTCGACGTGTGCCTTCCTTTTTTTTTCTCTTCTTTTCTTTTTTGCTCCCACCTTAAATCAAAGCAGGGTAGACACTGTTCAAGTTTGTAACAAGTGTTATTTTCCAACGCACCCCACCCCCACCAGCTTTTACAAATAAAGCAGGGTACAGGCTGCCTAGAACCGTAACACCACAAAGGCTACACAAACTAGTAAACAACTGTTTCTCCCATGTTTGTCCAGCTCATCACAAACACAGCAGCTGCAAGCTGCTCGAATATGGAGCATAGTAACTGTGGCCCGGGCAGTGACCATTTCCGAAAGTGATGAACTTAATGCTGGTCAAACTAACACCAATACACAACATCCTTCGCGGCGGATTGGCGTCTTCGACTCCCCCAAAGGAGCCGATTGATACTCTTTTCCATGTTTTTACGTACCGGGGTCTATTTCTTATTTTTATTTATTTTTTTTTGTTCCCACTTGTGCCACCTCTACGATACCCTAAGTATCTCACAACGTATCGGGCCTCGCGACCCCCGAAACGTATCGGTTGCTGTCTGTTTCTACCACGGAACGAAAAACTGCCCACCGTTCAAGTAGGGAATCGCCCGATATGCTGTGCAGCTACCAAATAGTGCCGGCATGCTGCAATTTTCCCCCCGACTCGACCTACACGTTGCCTTTACGGGTACTCTAATTGTATCCCAACGAAAGGTCTTGCACTGCCCACGCCCAGTAATCGTCACGCCCTGTTATCACTACGAACATTGGACATTTCAGACGGAGTTCTGTTCAATTCGGTTCAACTGATATCACTTGAGTGACTCGGGCGCGACTACCGTCAATCACACGCGAGGCGCCTGAAACTAGCTAGACGTCCTCAACTAGAAAAATATCCTTCGACGGGCACTATAATTGTGGCACACCCCCCTCAATACCCCTTATTGTACGTCCTTACCGTCACTCCTTTCTGTCCTCTAGATCGGTTTGTTGGTATTGTAGCCGCCTACCCTTATCCAAGCCTGGATCCACCCGCCCTCTCCATCTTCCACCAAACCTTTTCCCGCCCCAGTACAAGCGTTCTACCCGCCTAAACATGGCCGAGAAAGCTTCCTCCACCGACATGCCCGGCGCCCCTTCCCCCGACACCACCAACCCCCGCGAGGCGAGGTATGCCGCAAGGTCCTCTCGCGCCACGGACGACGACACCCCCGGCTTCGAAACCATTCTGAGTGACCTCGCTCTACACCCCACCACACCGGGATCTTCTCCACTGGGAGCAGGCACGGCCAGTGCCGGGCCTACCATCAAACCGGAAGTCTCCGCACAGGAAACTTCCACCCCTGCTCTCAATCCGGGGCACTACCAAGGCGATCCCACGGCTCTCCGTGAGCGCCGCGCGGCCCTCAAAGCCCACCACGAGCAGCTCCTCCTTCTTGCGAAAGAGAGCGCTGACCTCTTACTCGTGTTACCGCCCTCTCCTACCCCTTCCTCGAACCCCTTCGACCCCACCTACGAGACTGCACCTGCGACCACGGCCACCACGGCCCAACCGCAGCCGTCGGCTCCGCACCCTGGGCCACCCTTTACGTCCGCCGCGATGTCTAGGACCACCACCTCCCAGCGCCCCCAGAACCAAGCTGAGACCACAATGTCCCAGGCACCACTACCGGTCCAATCCTTGCCAGCCCCCAAACCCACTGGGCACCGGCAACCGCAGACGTTCGGCTTTGAGTCAAATGACTGGGTCTTTCTGGACGCCAAACTCCGCTGGATGCAGAGTACACGCGACCCGATAGCCTCAGAGGTCTCTATAGCGGCACACCGCGTCTGGCGACTGTTCACACCCGACTGCGACCCGTCGATCACCTTCGTTCTGGCCCGCGCCGCCACCGAGGGTGCCTCGTCCGAGTTTATCGGGGCCGCCAACACCCTTTTACTCGAGCTAAGGTATTTCCACTCCAACGCCGGCCGCGGCTACGTGTGGAGCCCGACCGAGTCTCGACCCACCCCTCCGACACCCCCAACCACCCGTCCCACGACGAACACACCGTCACCGACGACACCGCCCCACGCCCCTTCGACACCGGCCACCACAACGACAGCGCTCCCCTCTACACGAGCGCTCGGCCTGACGACAGGAGCCACTACGGAGCCCATGACGGAAGCGGAACGACGCAGTGTCCGGCGCCTCTACGCCGGGGTCGATATGCGCAAGTTTAGTGCGCTCGTGCGACTCCCATGCCCGGACAACATCGAACCTGCCGTTTACCTAGGCATGTTCCTGGCCAGCGTCAAGCTGGTCCTTGGCGAGATCCTGATCGTGTGCGACGATTCAGAGAAACAATCGTTCGACACACCCCCGTGGGTAGCGGGATGGGATGCCCCACTCCAACGGAGTTTTCGCAAGGCGCTGTCGTCCCCCCAGGTCATGGCATCGCCACTGCCCCGCCTCATCGATGATTTCTTCGTAGAAGTGCGCCAAGAACTCACCGTCGACGACACCGGACCATCGGCGTTCAAGACTCTCCTACGTCTACTCACGAACCACTTCGACGACGGCGACCAGGGCCGCGCCTTCGAGCAGCTCCACACCTTCGGCGTCCCCAATCTCACGGACTTTGCAACCTTTGTCCGGGCCTTCAAAGAACGCGTGTCAATCGCGCAGGGCACGGAGCGGGTTTTCAAGCCGAGCGACGCCATGGTCGTCGAAATTGTGCGCGGCGCCACCGGAAACCAGTACCCTTCCCTGATGCCCACGCTTTATCCGGGGCGCCTCATGACCACCCCGCAGCCCTTCTCTTCGGTTACCGACATGTGGGCAGCGTTCGAAGTTTTGGCGACCAACAAGACGCCGGCGATCAACGGGCACCGCTTCCACGCCACTTCTTCCGGCGGGTTCGTCACGTACTCCTCCTCCCCGTCGACCCCGGCGCGACAGCAAATCCCACGTGGCTCAGGGACCAACGCAAGAGGGTCTTCCTCCAACCCGTTCGTCATGAACGTCGCCGAACAGGGGCGCGACCCGTTCTGCGAGGACGAGGCGGACTGGCCGCTGCGACACTACGAGGAGGTCTACATGGTGACGACGACGTTCAATCCTCAGACGCCACCGCTCCTGACACCACTCCTGACGAGCTCTGCCCGCGCCCAAGCCCTCCGCGCCCACGGTGGTCATTGCCTCAACTGCAATGGCACGGACCACAGCATGAAGACCTGCTCCGAGGGCTTCCTCAACACGTCCGGCATATTGAACCCGGCGCTAGGACAGCTGAACGACGGCGGAAACGCCTACCGCCAGTGGCAGCAGAGGATGCTCTCTTACCGCCGGGGGCAATACGAGCGCAACCTGGAGCGGAGTTCCAACCGCTACGACAACAACCGTCGAGGCAACAACACCAACCGTAGCGGAAACTCCAACAACAGCCGCTCCAACTATAACCACTCCCGCAACTACCGCGGTGACAACGGGCGCTCCAACAACTGGCGCCATAGCAACGGCCGGAACTACGACAACGGCAACCGACACTCGCCAGGGCAACAGTTCCGACAACAACGCATCGAGCCTGCCCCCTCGTCTTCCGCGTTGACGGTACATACCCCTGCGACCAACACGTCCGCACCTGCTGCCCCCGCGAACATGCGGATGGGCAGCAACAACTCGACCACCCACTCGAACCAACGGCAGCCGGGAACCTTCCGCACCAACTGACAAGCCGATGGTGGAGCACCTGCCGCATCTCCATCAACAGCATCTACTGCGACCACCCGAGGCTCTCAGGACGCACGCGTAAATCACGTGCACCACGCCTCCCAGACCCCTGCCCCCGCATGCCCCCCCCCTACCCCAGCCCATTTCCCAGCCACTTGCTCAAGCACTGATCCTCTTGCTCAAGTGATTGCCTTGAGGTGTGGGCGGGAGGAGGCCAAGACGCCGAGCCTCACCAGGATGCTCCACTCGACGTTTTCCGGCGGTGAGCAACGCTACTTGCCGACCATTGCCGAGACCCCAGACATTGCTACCCTGGGAAACGTCTCGACGATTACGGCTACCAGCGGTTCCGGTTCACACGAAACTACCGTTTCGTCGACCGGGCCATCGCCCCCTGAGCCTGCCTCTAATTGGCCGCTCCATACGCGCTTGTTCCAGCATGCGCGCCTTTCTTGTGACAGCGTTGGACCCGCGAACGACGGGCTTCCACCCGCTGCCACGGTGTTGACACCACCGCTGCCCCTGAGCTCGAGGGACAGTCCCGTATTAGAAACGGACGACTTGCGACCAACGTCGACCAGGACATGCCCTGAGCCCCCTGCCCCGTCCTCCTCGCCTGCTTTGTGCAACGCGTGGACACGGGCCCCAGGTGTGGTATCTCCTAGCGAGTATCCCCCTGTCCTCCAAAAGTTGGACGACAGGGCCCTTCAGGGTCGTCTCGCCCGGCGTATAAGCCCCGGCGTGGACCCCCGCGGTACCTCGGCTTTGCCGAGCAATTCCCCCGCGAACACGAGGGTTCCGGTCAGCACCGCTCGATCGTGGCTGACTTTACCCCCGTCGACGCCAGGTGGCGATAGAAAAATTATCGTCGCCCCCCACCCCCAACAACCAACACGCCATCAACAGCTCACACCACCGCAGAGGCCCCCTCATCCTTTCACTTGTTCTGGGACTCCTCTTCCGTCTTTTCGCAGTGGTACCTGTGCGACATCGAACACGATGGCGTCACATACAACTGCGCCGAGCAGATGATGATGGCGCAGAAGGCTGCGCTCTTCGGGGACACCACAACTGAGCGCCGCATCAAAGCGACCCGCGACCCGGCCGACCAAAAAGCACTTGGACGCACCGTTTTCGGCTTCGACGAACTGGTTTGGGAGCGACACCGCTACAACATCGTCCTCAACCTCAACTTCTCCAAGTTCCGCCAACACTCGGAGCTACGGCGAGAGCTGGCGGCAACGGACGACAAACACATTGCCGAGGCCAGCCCACACGACCTCATCTGGGGCATAGGCCTCAAGGCCGACCATCCGGACGCCTGCATTCCGACGCGTTGGCGTGGTCGGAATCTGCTGGGCCGGGTACTGATGGACGTCCGAGAAAGCCTCGACGCCGATCGCCTCCCCCAACTTCCTACTGGTACCAGTCCCAACGACCCAGAGCAAACACCCGCCTCCACCGACTCAACCCGGGTCTTCCCCACCGCCGACGGTATCCACGAGACAAGCCCGACCCCTCCACGGCAACCGCCTAACTCCCCACTTGGGCTGCTTCTACCGCCGTCTACACCCGACGCCTACCCCATCAGCCACTTCGCCCAAGTGTCCACCATCAACACCGCAGCCCGCAGCCACCTTCCTACCCGTCGGCCGCCGATACCGGAACACGGACCATGCCTTACAGGCGGCATCATCACCGTCGACGACGCGTCGTTCACGACGAAGGTACTCGTGCACAGCGGCCCCGACGCCACTACCCGCCGCGAACTCGTGGCACTGCTCGATACCGGCTCGCCCCAGTCGTTTATCACCGCAACCGCGATGGAACAACTGAAGGCCTCCCAGTCAGCCACCGACGCCTGCGAACGGCACAGTTCCCCCCGTTCATGGGGAGGCTTCGGCACCTCAGCCCCACTCTCCACCTCCGTCTCTATCCGCTTAAGCATCCAGTTTATGCGCCTCCAGACCCCCACCGCTGCCCTAGCAGTATGGGCCTGCGTAGTTCCTGCTGGAACCATGCAGCACCCCATCCTCCTGGGACGAGACAGCTGGATGCGCTTCGAACACCGCTCGTATACCACGCTCCGGCAACAGCCCGCCCTCCCCCACCAACCTTCCCGGCAAACCCGTGGTGAGCTCTCTTTAAGTCACCACGACCCCAACGGAGCCTCAGCATTCATTCCCGACGATCGTTCCACTGACGACGTCTACCACCTCCGATTCGCCGGCAACAAAGCTATTTCGCTTTCCTCTACCCCACAGCTCGCCAAGGTCAACCTGGTGCGCCAGTCAGGCGCTCCAGCATTGGCCGGGAATTACATGGTGAACATGCTCCCCCGCGAGAACCCCCTTTCCGACACGGCGATTTTCGTCTCCGACGGGTACCAAACGGTCCCCCTATCTGGATCTACCGAACTCGAGCCGGGTGACCTCCTCGGAACCTCCTGCTCCCCACTGGTACAGGTACCGCTCGCCACCCTTGGGCATCCCTCCTTAAACCCGCCGCTCCCCCCCCCATTTCCGGACGTACATGCCCTCCACAACAACATCCCGGTGGCCGACCAGAGTCCACCAACAGCCGACCCCTCTACCGCACTAAAAGCCCCGTGCCCACAGCTCCTTGCACGCCTCGACGCCGACCAGCGCAAAAGCTTCCTTGACCTCTGGGAACGCCTGCCGCTGCACCTACGCGACGTCAACTTCGACCTTCACGGTTCTGGATGGACCCCATCGGTGATCAACAACTTGGGCGACGTCCTCTGCGAATTCCAGGACGTCTTCTCCACGTCGAAGACCGACTTCGGCTCGTGCTCGCTAATGCCGTTCAAGATCACGGTACCTCCGGACAGCGCACCGGTCACTTCCCGCCCCTACAGGATCAACCCCATCCTCGCCAAAAAGGCCGACGCCGTATTGGACCAGTACCTGGCTGCCGGCCTGATCCAGCATTCCACGTCGCCATACTCCAGCCCTATGGTCGCCATCCCCAAGAAAGACGGAGGTGTTCGCATCACAATCAACTACAAGAAGCTCAACGCCATCAGCTCCCTCGGACAACTCCCCATCCCCCGCGTCGACGAAGTCCTCGACTCCTTGGGTAAAGGTCGCATCTTTTCC
Organism: Nereocystis luetkeana; assembly: GCA_031213475.1. NCBI lineage: Eukaryota > Phaeophyceae > Laminariales > Laminariaceae > Nereocystis > Nereocystis luetkeana. Next base: position 9,739,999 of record JARUPZ010000006.1, read on the forward strand.
CTCTTCGACCTGGTCTCCTCGTTCCACCAAATCACCATCGACGAGGACACCATCCCCTTGACAGCGTTCTGCACACCGAACCGGTTATTTGAGTGGCTTGTTATGCCACAAGGCAGCAGCGCCTCCCCCGGCTGGTTCGTTAAGGTCATCAACGAGGTCATCAAAGGCCTGGAACGCGTCGCCGCGTATCTCGACGACATCATCGTCTTCGACCCCAACCCCAACGACCACGTTGCCAACATCAGAGCTCTCTTCGGACGCCTCCGGAAGCACCACCTCAAACTTTCCCCGGCCAAGGCCAAACTTGGCGCCACCACCGCCGATTTCCTGGGGCACACCATCTCCGCCGGCGGATACAGCCCCAACTCCGACAAGGTTGCCGCCCTCACCAGAATGCCCATGCCGACCGACAAGAAGCAAGTGCGCTCGCTCCTTGGGGGCATCAACTACTACGGCAAGTTCCTGCCGAATCTCTCCCGACGTCTGCGCCCCATCAACGCTTTACTCAAGCAAGGCGCCACGTTCGACTTCACCCCCGCCATGGAAACCACCGTCCGCGCCATCCCCCAAGAACTTGCCGAACCGCCTATCCTCGTCTACCCCGACTGGGACGCCGTCGCCGACAACTCCCGCCCCTTCCGCCTCTACTGCGACGCTAGCATCGACGGCTTCGGCGCGACACTTGAGCAAGAACAACCCGACGGCTCAGTCCGACCCATCCTTTTCATCAGCCGTGCCACCCTGGACTCCGAACGTTCGTGGACACCCCTCGATCTCGAGGCCGGGAGCATCGTGTGGGCGATCAAACGCCTCCGTGGACATTTATGGTCCACCCGCTTCCAGATCTACTCGGACCACAAGGCGCTCGAGAACATCGCCAAGGTCGGAGAACACAACGTCCGCGTCCGGCGCTGGCTCGAGTTCCTTTCGGCGTACACCTACACGCTGGAATACCGGAAGGGCACGGCCAACGGCAACGCCGACTTCCTCTCCCGGCTCCCCCAATCCCCCACCGACGCCGACCGCACCGGACGCAACCGCCTTACCGGCCCGGACACCGTCGGCATCTACCTCATCCGCCCCTGCGGCTTCGCGCCGAACGACCCTCCCGCCCCGGGTATCGGCTTGGGTGGGCTCGTATCCCCCCCTTCAAGGCCCATCCCAACCATCCAGCCGCTTCCCTTCACCACCGACGATTTCCGCGACTTCCGCCTACTGGGACCACGTATGGAGCACCCCACCCTTTCCCCCGCACCCGACACCTTCGTCGGGCCTATTGCGACCCCTGACTCCACCGCTGGACTGCTTGTTGGCCTCGAGAACGCCGCCGTGAACAGCGGAGCTCCTCCAGGCTCGGCTTCCAGGCCGTCCGTCATCTCTCCGCCGTCCACCACTGGCGGCACGGAACCAGCCGTCTCAGGCCTGATATCTTCTCGGACCCGCCATCGCATCGCCGCTGCCGCGGGAACCCCTCGACCCACAGCCGTCTATCGCTTCGGCCGTCGACCACAACCCGTCGTACGCAGACGATCTACACCCACCAGTGCGCCCACGCCCCCGGCCGGGGTCCAGCCAAGACCCCCTCCTCCTACGGCGCCTTCAGCCACAGCTCCCGCACCGCCCGACCCGTTTGCGCCCGCAAACCCAACCCCAACCCCCCCAACAACGCCTTCTCCGCCGGCACCAACACCGTCGTTGCCCCTCCCGGAGCCCATCGTCGAACCCGATGACGACCCCTACCTCCTCGCCCGCGTCGAGCACTACACCTTCAAAGACTGGGCGCGAGAACAACGAGCAGAGCCCCTGTGCTGCGCCACCATCCGCTTCCTGTCGTTGGACTCCCCTGCCCCCCCGCCGAACGACCTCCTGGATTTAATCCCCTCGGCCCGGCGCCCACAACTTCCGGACGTCCTCACCCTTGCCTCCAAAAGCAAGCTGCACCGTGCGGACGACGGAACCACCCTCCTGGTCCAACGACCACCCCCACCCCCACCCGGGAACAGCCTACCACCACCCGCCCCCCTTACCCCACGCATCTACGTGCCAATGTTAATGCGCCCCTGGGTGCTGAACACCTGCCACGCCACCACCTCTCTACACCTAGGAGTCACCCGAACGGTCCGCATGCTGGCACGTTTCTTTTGGTGGATTGGCATGGACGCTTCCGCCCGCTGGTGGATCCGCCGCTGCCTTCAATGCCAGGCGCGGAAAACCTCCCGGCACACCATTCGCTGGCCCATCCTTTCTCTTCCTTTGCCCAACGGGCCTGGCATCACCGTCAGCGTCGACTACTTCAGACCCCTGCCGCTCACGCCGCGCGGCAACGTCCACATCCTTCTCTTCACCGACCGCTTCAGCCGGCGCGCCGATATGTTTGCCGTTTCAGCGGCGCAGTTCACGGCCGCCGGCACCGCCGACATCTTCCTGAACGAATACATCCCTCTCTGGGGGTGCCTGGTTACGCTTCTCTCCGACAACGGACTACACTTTACCTCCAAGCTTGCAAACATCGTCTACGAGCGCCTTGGTATCCGCAAGGTCAACACCAGCTCCTACCACCCCTGCATCAACGGCGGCGTCGAGCGCGTCAACCATGTGTTGGCCCAAATGCTCTCTATGGTCGGCAACGAACAGCAGACCGACTGGGACGTGCTGCTGCCACACGTGTCGTCAGCCTACAAAAACTACGTGAACGCCGCTACAGGGCTTGCGCCTAACCAAATCCACATGGGCCGCCTTCCTCGCCTCCCGCTCTCGGTTTTCGAACCCGACAACATCGGCGGCCACCAAAGCTTGGACCGCGATCATCTGGTCTACATCAACCTCGCCACCGACCGACAACGACGCGCGTACTCCCTCGTCCGCGAACTACACCGACTCACCGTCTCGCGTCTCCAGCGCCGCAACGCGCCCATCATGGCCGCCCTCCGAGCATCCCCCCCCTTCACCGTCGGCGGCTGGGTTTGGGTCTACAACTCCGCCTCAACCTTTCGCCAAGGCGTCAAAAAGGGCACCGACGCAACTGTACTCAAGACGAAGCTTTCCCTGAACTGGAATGGGCCCTTCAAGGTCCTCGTCGTTGGACCGACGCCCGCCTCGAACACCCCCGACAACCGCCCTCTTCACGACAAGCTACTTTTCCTCGACCTTTCATCCGACCTCCCGGGACGGGACTCCAAGCCACGCGTCTCCGTTCAACGATGCAAACCTTGCCGGAACCCCGACGACACCAGCGACATCCCCAAGCATCTGCCCGCGGACCTCACTACATACGTACTCACAGCTTCCGCCGCCAAGTCCCCACCTTACCACGTCACCGTCGACGACGTCACTCCCCCACCGGAACGCCTCGAGGCCGAGCAGATCACCGGCCATCAACTCGTACGCGGCCGCGGCGGGGTCATCGCCGTCCTTTACGAGACCCACTGGGCTGGACTTCTCAGCCCCTCTTGGGAACGCGAGCTGGACCTTCAACACTTCCGGCGCAACATCCTACTCTATTGGTCAGGAGCGCCGACACAACACCGCCAGACGAACCGCCTCTACCGCCAGATGCGCATCGGCGCTGCCCACCGCGAACTGGCACGATCTCAAGGACAAATCTTTCTCGCCCCCGGCTACGCCCTGGTCTCCCGCAGCCTCTGGCTCCACAACTTCAGCACCACCATCCTCCCCCCCGGAGCGCACATATGGTACAAAGCGCGCGACGGCCTCTGGTGGCTGGGCAAAATCGCTCACCGCTCACCCCCGGACGTCTCTTCGGGAGCTCCACCGGAACCTTCACCGGGCGGCTCCTACATCATCCGGTTCCTGGATGACCCCGGACCGATCAAGATCGACCTTCAACCCTCCCGCTACACTACAGCACGGAACGCCGTGTACGGATCGTGGTGTCTTCAACGCCATGGGAATGGGAGCCTAGCACGTGGGCTGCTGCGGAACTCTGATGTGTCCCGCGGAGCCCCCACGGTTTCCACTCCCCCCCCTGGATAGCCTTGGTTTAGCATTGTTTTTTAGTTCTGGGTACTTGTTTCTGGTTAGTCAACAATATATTAAAGTAGTTCTTCAGGGTTAGTCTTCAATAGTCACCAACAGCCAGCTTCTTGGGTGCATATATTTCCGTCTACCTTTTGTTTTCTTCATACCGCCTACACCTCCGTGTTGCCTTCTTACGTTCAGGCCACCGAGTCGTAGCGATACCATAATTTTCATATTTGTTTGTACTTCACTAGCCTACCGCAAATTATTGGCAATACTACGCCGAGGTAAAATCGTATCGTAGCCTGGGCTGTACCCTAGCCTCCGTCGGTTTCCACCGACCCCTGTTTCAGACGGTCATCGAGCTAAGATTTTATCGAGCTTCCAGCTCGCCCGTGTTTCTTCTATGTTTGCCAAGTAGGGTCCGGAGAGCATTGCCGCCCCGGAAGGCCGCAGAGTTATCAACCATGGCGGTTCTACCAAGATCGATTTTCCCTGACTCGTGTTCTGCTTTCAGTTAGTTTCCTGGTCCCGATCGTGGTTTGTTTTCTTTTTCTTAGGTTTCTTCATATTTCGTTCGGTATTCCGCGCGCCCCTCTGCTCTGTGGCAAACGACACCATCTTTGATGTCGCCCCTGTTGGCCGAGTTGCACACGCTAATGTTTTAGCCCTGCGCTATATACCACCTTGAACTGCACGCATTAGGCCCATCTCCTTGCGGATCTTCTTCAGTTTTTTCTTGTTGAGTTAAAAACCTTGCTACGTTTGCTGGTATAGTTCATACCACGAAGAGGTCTCCCAGACGCAGCGTTGTTCGCTCCGTCTCCCGGTTTTAATAGCCCCTAGTGTACGCAGCCCTCTTTGCACTTTAGCAGTGCCCCGTTTCTCTTGAGTGATGTCTACCACGTTAGGACCTCCGCCACAAGACAAGGCATTACTCCTACCAAATATATATGTGTTTTTTGTTGTATTGCGGTCACTGCCTCCTTTCGCGAGTTTCCTAGTTTGCCAACCCGGTTCGGCGACCAACCCCCGTTCGCACCTTTTTGTGCGCCCTTCTTTCGCCTTCACTTCGGCCTTAGTTTTCTTCTTCAGCCTTCGCTTCGGCTTTTGTTCTGTCTCCTGTTTTCTTTCTTCTTTCTTCGGTTTTCGCTTTGCCTTTCTCTGCTTTCGCTTCCGCTTTGAGTTATTTCTTCCTCTCCTTCGGTCTCTACCTTTAAGTGGTTGTTCTAAGTAAACACCCCTTCGCAGTGTTTGGGTCTTATGACGAGGTGTGGGGGGATCTATAGCCTCATTTCTTTTGTTTCGAATAGCCGCATCTTCGACCACCTTTTCCTGGTCTTTTGGGATGAACTTTGTCATCATCCTTCGACCATCTTGTGGTCTGCATATACGACTATTCAGGGTGGGCTAATGTGATATGAATCGAGTGCTCATGGGCTATAGTTATAGATAATATAGTCGGCAGTTTCGTAGCCTGAGAAATACGAGAATAATCCAAAGAATGGATTAACCCGGCGGATATTACGGTAGTTGAGAGTAACCGTCTTTTAGGAATGTTCTCTAAGGCGGATAGGCCGTTAGACAAGAGTAATGTTCCTTAACGCAGATAGGGTCGTAAAGTGAGAAGTTCTTATATTAGCAGAAGAACGTTCGGTAGCCAAAGGAAAGTTATTTAGGAGTACGTTAGATAAGAGGAATTTAGGAGAGCTTGTAGCGTGGGGTGGGACGAGTATATCTGAGCGTCGAGTCCCACCCCCCTACCTCTCACTTCTCTACCAGAGCACCTCCTCAGCTCTAGTCATCAATAAAGAAGATCTATATAAGAAGAAGCGAAGCACTGCTTCCCAGCTGCCAGAAAACACCTGCGTCCCTTACCCTTACCCCTACCTCTGATATCTTCACACAAAGTGCTCGTGCGTGTTCTACGAACTACTATTATTACGGGGGACCATATTAAATAGGACCTACGGTACTCACAAAACCCTGTATATTTCCCTATTTTTACTAACAATATTTGGTCGTATGTACTGCCTGGTATGGTCCCCCGTGACACTGCTGTACTTCAATTTATACAGCTTGGCGTGCACGCGGGCATTAAAATGTTAATATTTATTTCCGATCGGCATGTTTTTTTTGCTCCGAATCATGCACACCCTGGCATGTCGTATGTATGTGTACATACATACGTCGTATAACACACCTGGCACGAATGTTGAGTCGTGTGCTTCAGGAGATAGATGTCTATCCGCAGGTCCACAGCTATTGTCCGCACATGTTTTGTTTTTTCTTGCTTCGAAGAGTGTGCATCATAAATACCATCAGCGGTAGCACCTACCTGGTACCATCAGCGGTAGCACCTACCTGGTATACCCCAGGTCAGGTAGGTACATACATGGCAACATTTCTGACATCTTGCGGGCGAATGGGTGGACGCCTTTTCACGTGGATGGACGGTGGGTGGAGGCCCACTTTTTTTTTAACCCGTTCCGCACGGTCCGAGGGTTCGACTTTTTCTTTTTGCCCCAGTCGGTCGGTGCCAGGCGACGGTAGGAAGCAAAGAGAGACTACCGACGCGTTCTACGGTGATAATAGAGGTAGCACACTTTCGTTCGAACTGTTTTTTTAAATGACGGGGTTCAGAACCGCAGTCCCATTTTGGGGGCAAACCAAGTCAATTTTTTCAAGTAGTTTTGTCCCCAAATTTTAAACGGGACTGCGGTTCTGAAGGGATTAACCCCCAAATCGTCGGAATGCCATTATTTTTTTCGAAAATATGACGTAAATGTATTCTTGTGGGCCATGAGATTATTCATCGAGATGCAAGTTGGCTTTAGCTGGGGTCAGTTTCCGGGTGAGGTGTGGAGCTCCTCAAGTGAGGGGCCTCAGTGAATTTAGGGTGATCCTGTATCGTGGAACGCCTCCTCCACACACGGGAAGCACGTACATACCTGATGGTGTCGATCCCCACTCCTTGATGATCTACGTAAATATCTCGGGGGAATACTTACATGTCTATACACCTGGAGTGCATGCTCTATATATAATCCATCGTGTCGCCCCGGGTGTGAGCTGCGGGGAGCCGTAAAATCCACGTGGTTCATTCAGGACTTGGTTTCAGTAACAGGGCGGTGGTAGTACTATGCTTATCTTTCTTCAACATCAACATATTTTCCCAGGCACAGCACGGTACCGCCGTACATACTCTGGACACGAACCTAAGGAGCGTCTGTACGCTAATATGAAGACGAAGCGGTCCCTATATTTCCGCCCAAGACGAAGCGGTCCCTATATTTCCGCCCGGAGTGGTACTTATCACACGGGGTGATAAGATAGCACACGGAAGGGGGGGGGGGGATAAGATAGCCCACGGGGTGATAAGATAGCACTCACCCTCCTCGGGCGAATTTCTGAGCTGACAATGAATGGGGAGAAAAGTACAAGCGCCCCCGGAGACAGACGTACGCACGTTTGTCTCTGTGGACATCTCTGGACGATATGCTTCCTTCTAATCCCTCCCTTGTCGGTGTGCCCCCCTACGAATATAAAAAGACGCATCTAGATGTCACATGTGGAAACTGTGTAGTGAGCGCCCCAACTGTTGGGGGGGTGTCTCCGTGCGGAGTCAGGAACGGTGCTCCGCCTCGAAAAGGATGCGTGGTCAATGGTCAAAGAGCCACGGCAAGCAACACACTAGTACCCCCCCCCCCCCCCCCCCGCGCCCCGCGCGCCCGCCTCCCCCTCCACCGCCATTTTCGAAGAAAATCGATTCTGAAAGTCAGGCCAGGGGGGGGGGGGGGGTGATACATTATGTGCCAATATAAACATGTGCGTACACGGTCTTATACATATATATATATGTGTACAGTAGGTAGCCCCCTAGAAGGGGCACCGAGATAAGCTAAGGAAAATGTCATGCGTGCCACACTGAGGAGGGCACAGGGATGCCGATGCGGGCCAGAGCACGCTTTTCTTCTTGGTATAATTCTTCTCGTTGTTGCTTCTGTGCCATGGAGAATTCATTTTTTGGCGCAGGGACAGAGAGAGGGAGATCGGGAGGGGGCAGTTGAGCGCCAGGAGTGTCCCCGGAACCATTTATCTTCGTGCAGGTGTACGATCTTCTGAGAGAGGTTTTCCGTTACTTACTTTTTAGGACGTCACGTGATCGCCTGCGCGTAGCACATATTTTTTGCCTACAATATCTTCTCGTAGTGGTGTTTTTGCCTACAATATCTCCTCATATCATAGCTGCGTGATACCATTAAAAAAACACGGTACCTGCATAAAATAAAGGTCCTCACACTTGTGCCCACCACTATTACGGGAGGCCGTACTTAGTAGGACCTGTGGTATACATAAAAACTGATATATGAAACTATTTCTACTTACAATATTTGGTCCTATTAACTATGGCTCCCCGTAATATTAAAACACTATTCATACCATTGCGGGGGGGCTATTAATAGAGTAAATAGGACCTAATCGTGTTAGTCAAAACAGTGAATTATATAACTTTCAGTGTGTACCGTAGGCCTTATTTAATAAGGTCCCCCGTAATAGTGACCGCAAGGGGCCGGGACCAACTCTTAGCCCCTTAAGAACTCCAGTCCCGTTTGGGGGACAAACCAGTCAAATTCCAAGTAATGTGTCCCCAATTGTCCCCAAAACGAGACTGCAGCCCTAAAAGGGTTAACTCTGATAAGGATAGTTGGTACCAACTCTAACTCTTACGAGGATAGTTGGTACCTATGTAAGGGGCCTTCAATCCCGAACGCACTATGTATCAACAGTTCACTTACGTAGCATGTCCCTTACAATGGGACCACCTGCTTTCAATAATGGATATCAGTATAAAAAGCAGCCAAAATCCTTCGTACAGCGCTATCGGGAAAGTTTTATGAGTGATCAGTGTTGAAGATCATGCTGCACACATTGTCGGATGCCAAGAGAAATACTAACAATATTACGGGAGGGCATAGTTAATAGGACCAAATATTGTTAGTAAAAATGGCAAAATATATAGGTTTTTACGTATACCGTAGGTCCTATTAACTATGGTCACCCCGCAATAGTATTGCCTAGCATTGATTTTCATGCCTGGTATACAACAACAGTCATCAGCCGTCGACTTTGCGTGTCTTCGTTTGGCGCTTGGACTTTGGACTGTCTGGCATTAATCTGACTTTTTAGATTGTCTTTTGGGCTTTTCGGAAGGAGTTTTGGTCGGAATCTGGAAGGAGTTTGATTGTTTGTTTCAACCGTTCTCCCGCAAGAACAAAAAATAAAAATAAAACGTAGTGGTATCTGTTGGTAGTTTATGAACCGTTCTCCCGCAAAAAAGAAAAGAAAAAGAAAAACCTCCCCTGTATACCTGGTAACTTTTTCACCCGTTCTCCCGCAACATTTTTTGTTTTGTTTTTTGTTTTGTTTTGTTTTTCCCCGCCGATTCATTTCTCCCGCAAACAAAAAAAATGGACGAAAAGTTGCGCCAGAAGACGTAAGTACGTGCTATGCGCCCAGGGTAGGTATTAATAGTCGAAGCTTTAGCTTTGGAAAGAAAATACCTGGTATATAGAACAAGGAGATACTTGTAGCGCTATCTATTACCTGGTAGCATATTATATATGTACGCGTGGATGCTAATGCGGGGGAACATATTAATAGTAATCAGGACCAAATACGCATGCATGGTAAAAATATACTGGAATATGTAGGTTTTTGTACGTAAAATAGGCCCTGTTTAATATATTATGTATAGTCTACCTAGTATACCGTAATAAATAGTGTACGCACCAGGTAGGTATGTAATAATGTTATGCTAAAAGATGTTAAGACACCCCGTGCCTGGAGCCGAATGCCCACCTGTCTGTGTGGTAGATGCCCCCCCCCTTCCCCCGCGTGGGGAAAAAACAAAAAAGAAAACACGCATCGATCTCGACATGCATGCTTCTTTTCTCGTTTCATGAGACTCACGGGCGAACGATTGTGTTCGTTTTTCTGTTTTAATGTGCAATCTGCGAGGGCATGCTTCGAAGTGTGTATATATATGCACATACCTGGTATAAAATAGACTAGCATACTCGTACATCTATACAGTAATACGTACCAACCAGGTATAGCTTTTCAGGCTGCATCGCGACACAACAGCACGAGCCAGACAGATAATAAGTTAGAGCAAGCTGGCTGTTGTACAGCGGTGCAGCCTGAAAAAGAGCGGTACGTACGCGTACAGCAGCTCGCAGCAAGGCCGACAACAGCGGCAAAAGCAGTCACAGCGAACGACGTTATGATATTCTCATGTATGCATGAAATTCCGGTGGATGTTGTAGCATGGTGATCATGTTATTGTTCATAATACAGCAGTATACTGTAGTTATTTTTTATATTAATATTATTAAGCTTCGCATTATTATAGTTTGAGAACTGGGTGAGCCCTTTGCATGCATGCCTGATATGATATATGCCTTGCGTATTTTATGCGCGCATGTTGTACGCATGCGATGCGTGGTCTATTCAGCTCACATATTAGTTGGATGCACGAGCTGGTTCCAGAAAGAGGCGCAGCTGGTTGTAACATTTTCCTCCTCCGGACAATAAAACTGGCACAATAAATAAACAGCACAAGAAGAGTTAGTTTTGTATTGCATGAAGTTCGAGCTATCTCACGTATCATATCACCTAGTATGTTGTATATACATACGTCCATTGGGGAGATCTATATATACAGAGCTCTGAGTTGTCGTAATGCGCAATGCACGCGTGTTTGTTTGCGGAACGATCACAATCATGTATGATATCTATGTGTGTAACATTAATAGTATCCATGTATAAATTCGTCCACCCGAATGAATAATTAAGCCGCCACGAAGAAGTCAGAGCGACCCCCTCCCCCCCCCCCCCCCAACCCGCGCGCCCCTCATCATGCGGCTGCAGCAGCAGCAGCAGCAGCTAAAAACTGGAGTTTTTTTTTTCAGTAATATTTGTTGTTGCGCTCCTCCTGGTCAGGTTTGCTTCGTGTCGTCGGGGTTTTACGAAGACAAAACAATACGACAACAACACCAGCAATAATACGGGTTGTTGATGTGCTGATGCATTTTCTTTTCACCGTTGTTACAGCTACAGTTCTCTCTTCACTCCGCCGACAAAAAAAATGCCCAGCTATAAAAAAGTAATTCGCACCCCCATCGCCATACGACTCCCTGACGACCTCACCATCAGCAGTGTCACATGCATGCGGTGCATATCACTACTATATCCCCGTGTGACGATTGGACGCGAGCCATTCATCAACCAGGGGAGATATTTGCTGAACCCTTGCCGCAACAACAACGCTAAAAACGCGTGCCGTAGTAGTAGCAGTGGTAGTGATAGTAGTAGTAGTAGTAGTAGTAGTAGTAGTAGTAGTAGTAGTAGTAGTAGTAGTAGTAGTAGTAGTAGTAGTAGTAGTAGTAGTAGTAGCAGTAGTAGTAGTAGTAGTAGTAGTAGTAGTAGTAGTAGTAGTAGTAGTAGTAGTAGTAGTAGTATTACGGGGGACCATAGTTAGTAGGACCTATGGTATACATAAAAACCTATATATATGACCATTTTTACTGACAATATTTGGTCCTATTAACTATGGTCCCCCGTAATAGTAGTAGTAGTAGTAGTAGTAGTAGTAGTAGTAGTAGTAGTAGTAGTAGTAGTAGTAGTAGTAGTAGTAGTAGTAGTAGTAGTAGTAGTAGTAGTAGTAGTAGTAGTAGTAGTAGTAGTAGTAGTAGTAGTATTAATAGTAGTAGTAGTAGTAGTAGTAGTAGTAGTAGTAGTAGTAGTAGTAGTAGTAGTAGTAGTAGTAGTAGTAGTAGTAGTAGTAGTAGTAGTAGTAGTAGTAGTAGTAGTAGTAGTAGTAGTAGTAGTAGTAGTAGTAGTAGTAGTAGTAGTAGTAGTAGTAGTAGTAGTAGTAGTAGTAGTAGTAGTAGTAGTAGTAGTAGTAGTAGTAGTAGTAATAGTAGTAGTAGTAGTAGTAGTAGTAGTAGTAGTAGTAGTAGTAGTAGTAGTAGTAGTAGTAGTAGTAGTAGTAGTAGTAGTAGTAGTAGTAGTAATAGTAGTAGTAGTAGTAGTAGTAGTAGTAGTAGTAGTAGTAGTAGTAGTATTAATAATATTAAGAGTATTCATAGTGTAGTAGTAGAAAGGGGGGAGAGCTTACTAAATATGTACTTCGTGCATGTAAATATGTGACCCCGGATCTGAGACACCAGTAAGTGTTTCCAGTGTTATTTTCTCGACAACGAACGGGCGGGGGGGGGGGGGGGGGAGAGAGAACGTAAAACGCCTACTAATCGCGATGCGTCTGATACATTATTTTATGTGGAATTCGACGATATATTTTTTCTAAAACCACCATTTTCGATGTGTGTGCGTGCATGCCCTCCATTGCTCAGGAGAGAAAAAACGGTCTCGGAAATTCGTCCCATCCAAATGGGGGGGTGTATAGTGTCTTGGGTGTTTCACGGTGCACACGCTGCCCGCCCCCCTCAACATTTTGCTGCCATTAACCCTTTCAAGACCGCAGCCCCGTTTTGGGGACAAATTGGTGCATGGGTTACCTTTTGTTTCCGAGGTTTTCTTCTTTCGGGAAAGCTATGAGTGATCCATGTTGAAGATCATGCTGCCCATTGTCGGATGGCAAGAGAAATAGTAATAATTACTTAGAATTCGAGTGGTTTGTCCCTAAAACGGGACTGCGGATCTATAAAACCCTCCAACACCGCATCGTATGCATGTTCCAATCTGACTTGAATCGAACGTATTCTGATATCAAGCAGTATTATAAGTCGACCAACCGTTGATCACCCAAAAAAATATCTCCCTGGTTCCCCAGGTATTGTAACGAAGTGGGTAGGTCAGCGTACGGCCATGTACGTTATTCCGACGCCCCGAAGATCCCGCCGTTCAGAGGAAGGGGAGAGTGCTTCTTAGGATTACCCTGAGCTGGGTAGTCGATCGATATTTTTTTCCCTATTATAGCTCAGTAGGTAAGACCTCTTCGCATACATCTTCCCCTAACGTCCTGGCGCTCGCTCAGTGCCAGCATGTACCGGTACACTCATGTTGATAACTGAGGTGGCCTGGTGGACCATCCCGAGATTTCATCCTTCATAGCAACAGACGGCAATAATACGTGTTCCTAAGATGTGCCCAGTGAAGTGCATTGGACACTTACAGGGTACTGTTAAGGGTACTGTTAAGGCCTTAGTCCGTTGGGCTAAAGGTAAGACGTTAAGCTACGGCCCACCCAATCTAAGCCTCATAACACTCTCCCCGCCTGGAACGGACCGGATGTGCGGGCCGGCGCGCGACACCAACTAACTCGCGGTTCCAATTTCTGGGGATCCAGAAGCGTTTTTCAGATGCTTGACACGAACGAGGAAATTCACTTTTCTTTAAAAAGTGGTTTCATGGTGGACGTGAGATTCGAACTCACGACCAACGATCCATGCCCTGTCGACGACGCCATTTGTTAGGTCTTACTCCGTTGGGTTAAAGGTAAAAGGTTAACCAATCGCTTAACCAATCTAAGCATCATAACGGTACCCGAATACCTACCCGTGAGGGTACCCACACGTGAAGGTGTACCTGAGTGTCTGCGCGAGTACGACCGCAACAACTAGGCCCGTTATATACCTGGGTACCCCAGAGTACATAGAGCCTACCTGGTACGTGCTATACGGCCTACGGGGCAAGAAAATACTCTGGGAATACCCGGGTACCTACCCGAGTAGGGAAAAAAAAACAAGTTTGGTAGCCAGGGGGGGGTGGATACCCCAGCGTATATTCCCTACTGAAGCCTACAGAGTAACCAAATACTCTAAGGATACCCGGGTACCTGCCCGAGTAGAAAACGAGAAAAACTAGGTTCGGTACCTGGGTACCTCAGAGTGTGTATACCCTATCCTGTCTGGTAAAATGCGCGTCAGGCAACTTCCAAGCTACGCCGCGCCTCCTCCTCCTCCTCCGCCTCTTTCTCTTCCCGCTGTCTATCGATCCAATCAACCCACGGCTCCTACGAACAATAAAGAACACAGCAGTATAACACAAATATATATACTGGTATATATATCATATATTATAATCCCTCCCCCCCTCCCAAAATAGTAAACGAAAGCACAAAATATCAGGACTGTTCACGGATCAGGTCAAACCTCGCGGGTCGGGTCGGGTCGGGTTGGGTCAGGGCGACCTGGCCGGACCCTTGAGGCTTGAAAGCCTCCTGACCCGACCCGTGAGATTTTACGTTTTGAATCCGACCCGCGGATTGGGTCATACTCCGTGAAGGGTCTTGAACGTACATCACGCTTACTATGATAAAAAAGCACCACCCGACAATAATAGTAGCTATGGTACAGGTCGTAAAGATCTATCGTACGTCTCTCCCGGATAATGACAGCACCGATTGAGGATAATATGTGGCTCTAGAGATGAGAAGAGATGACAGAAAAAACGCGCCTGAATGGCATACGAGTCGTAGCCTCTTCTTGGGCTTGGGTTGCGTATTTCGATCGGACTGGATGCAGCTCTTCTTTCACACCTACCTGGTATATATACGTATGTATGAGCGCGGCATCTGCTCCCCTCTCCCCCCTTACACGACTACGACCATGCGCGATTTGAGCGCACACACCCTTCCCTCCATCCGCCTTTGTCTTATCTCTGTTGATGGGCTCATTCATTCACACTGACTGGCGAGCCACCGAGTACCCGCACGCCACTACTAGTGGACGTAAATGTTAGGACCGTGTTCTTGTTTTTGTTGTTTTTCTTCTTCTTCTCTCCCCCTTGAAAAATTCGCCCTTCTTTTCTTCCTGTTACGGGGGACCATAGTTAATAGGACCAAGTATTGTTGGTAAAAATGGTTAATATATTGGATTTTATGTATACAATACGTAGGTCCTTTTAACTATCTATGGTCCCCCGTAATACGGTCGCATTTCAGATCCGGGGGTCACAAATTCATGGCAGCCTCTCTCCCCCCCCCCGTACCAACTTCGACGCTCTGTTCCGTCATCGTTTTTCATCGGATGCGTTCTACGATAGAGGTAGCAAATTTCCGCTAAAACGTTTTCCGGATGACGGAGTCTCTTAACCCAAAATCGTCGGAGTGTCAACCTTGTTTCGGGAAAATACTTTTTTAGTATACTTTGGGCGTGAGATTATTCATCGAGATGCAATTTGATTTTTGCTGGAAGTCAGTTTTCGGATGAGGTATGGAGCTCCTTAAGGGAGGGGCCTCAGAAAAGGTAGGGTGAACCTCTATCGTAGAACGCCTCATTTCGCGAGAAGATCGGCTCCAGCCATTCCTTCTTCCCTTCGTCGGCGCGTCGAATTTCACCTCAGACGCGTTCTATTACGGGGGACCATAGTTAATAGGACCAAATATTGTTAGTAAAAATGGTTAAATATATAGGTTTTTATGTATACCATAGGTCCTATTAACTATGGTCCCCCGTAATACGACTGAGGTATAGCACATTTCCGCTAAAATGTTTTCTGAATAACGGGGTTCTTCCTAACTAACCCAAAATCGTCGCAATTTCAATCTTGATTCGAAAAACAGATTTCTTGTGTATACTTGGGCCATGGGATTATTCATGGGGGGATGCCATTTGATTTTTTTCGCCGAAGTCAGTTTTCGGGTGAGGTATGAAGCTCCTCAAGTAAGTGAGGAAGGAGCCTCAGAAAATTCAGGGGGAACCTCTCTATCGTAGAACGCCTCCTCACGTTGCGTGTTATTATGTTTACTACAACCCCCCCCTTTTCCAGAAATTATACTGCTTGCTGCAGCTGCTGCTGTAGTCCGGCGTGGGGCATGGTAGACTGAATATACTGAGTATGTACGCGGTGCGTAATAGGTGGCCTATAAATACGCTATTATAGTATATACACTTTAAAAAACACGCTGTGTGACACGCCCTCGCTCGCTTGTCGCAAATCCACGCGCCGGTATTCCTCGAAATGAATTATTTTGCCCATGTATGTGTTATGATACTGCTTTGTATGAGCTGGAAAGCCCGGCAATTATCTGGGTTCTGGCACTGGGAACGTATTTGTAGTACTTGGAAGGCGTATCTTAGGTGGAAAACCAGGGGGTTTCCAGAGAGGCACGAGCGTGGTCCCAGTCTCCATCGTGCACGAAAGGAATAAAGTGGCTCTTCTATCTCTAAGCGAACATCAACGTAAGTACCAACGAGTGCCGGCTTAATAGGCAGACCTGTCCAGGGATACAAAGTGTCCCGCTCTCCGTGATCTTAACAAGTGGCGTCGTCGGCAGGACTTTTTGCTTTTCTGCCGGTACAAGTTTTTTCGATGTCTCTTGACATCTTCCGTGATATTTTTCTTCTCGTCTTTTTTTTATGTTCCCTTTTCACTTTTCCTGCATCTTCCTCGCCCCCCCCCGTCGCGGGTGACATGTCGATGGTTTTTCGTTGACGATTTCTTCCTGCCCCTTGAGGCTACGCTTCCTTTCATTCTCTTTTACGTACTTTGCCGGCTTCGTTGCCTTGCCGTTCAGAGGTGTGGGAGTGGGTTTTGAGGAGCCGCATCTTCGACTCATGTTCTAGTTGTGGAATCGGGGTTTCCAAGAATTTCCCATAATAATTCTGCATATATATACGGCTCATCAGAGTGGGCTAGTGTTATGATACTGCTTTGTATGAGGTTAAAAGCCCGGTAATTACCTGGGTTCTGGCACTGGGAACGTATTTGTAGTACTTGGAAGGCGTATCTTAGGTGGAAAACCAGGGGGTTTCCAGAGAGGCACGAGCGTGGTCCCAGTCTCCATCGTGCACGAAAGGAATAAAATGGCTCTTCTATCTCTAAGCGAACATCAACGTGAGTACCAACGAGTGCCGGCTTAATAGGCAGGCCTGTCCAGGGATACAACGTGTCCCGCTCTCCGTGATCTTAATACATGCGGTTATTCGCCGAAAATCAAACATAGCCCCCTCATCATGGGAAAAACTTCTTTACACACAGGAAAACCCTGTATGTTTTCCCCGCAAGGAGGTGATGGTTGTTGCCCATCCCCTGCTGTTTTAACACATTTTCGATAGTACGGTTTGTCGTCCGCACTTCTGGCCAATCACATTCGCGTTCGCAAATACACGTGCCGTTCAGCAAAAATAGTTGTTTGCCGTTGTTCGCGGGATCTTAAAAAACAGCCCCTGATGGGAAATGCCTCCTTATTTACTGGAAACCCTCTACCTGGTACCTTTTTGTGGTGAGATTTTTTTTTCCATCAGATTTTCTTGCAAGCAGGGAGTGATTGATGTGATATTACGGGGGACCATAGTTAATAGGACCAAATATTGTTGGAAAAAATAGGGAAATATATAGGTTTTTGTGTGTACCATAGGTCCTACTAGTATTAACTATGGTTCCCCCGTAATAGTTTTTTCCCCATCCCCTGCTGTACTAACGCCGTTTTTTTCGAGAGTGGTGTTTTGCCGTTTGTGGGCGCCGTTCGTACTTTCTTTTTTTTTATACGTAACCGCAGCATGCACCCCTGATTAATACCTCTGGTAGAAAAAGAGAGAAAACACCGCCTCAGTCAAAGCCAAGCTACAGCAGTACAGCAGTGATTGGTAGAGGTCGGCATGTCATGCAACCATGCTGAAAAGCATTGCCGCGCCGGTCTTTACCTGGTACGTTTTATTACAGGTCTTGGAGGAGATCGATACTAATAATAACAACTGCAAGCAACCTATTCCGATATTTTCGAAAGAAAGATCGAGCTTTCCGAGTGTCACATCATACGTACATCGAACGCGTTTGGCCCTCCCTCCCCTCCCCTGACGTACGAGTATCTATATCTATCCCTGTTTTTTTTTTTTCATCTTTTCCGGCAACCGTTCTTGTACTCGTACGGAACACGATGTTTATCGGCGTACACCCTACGAAAGTCGTTTCAACCACCGCTTGTAGTTAGTGTCGACTATACGAATGAATATGCATCGTATCGGCGACTGCTACGGGGGACCCTAGTTAACAGGACCAACGGTGTACATAAAAACATATATATTTAACCATTTTTACTACCAATATTTGGTCCTGTTAACTATGGCCCCCCGTAATATTACATTCGTATTCTATCGGTGTATCAATATTTATACGAAGTATACATATATATATATATATCGGACTCGATTATCGTCCAATATCCGCATTCGATACCCATCGCTATCACTCGCCGCCGGGTCCCCCACACGTCAATCCCGTAACACTGCAGTAGGGAAGCACAACACCCGGTGGCCACCCCAGCAAGATCGAACGGAACGAGGTTGGTTACCATACGATTGCGATTGGGATGCCCACGTAACAATAAAACAATAATTTTCCTTGCGAGTCGCTCTACAGCTGCACGAGTGCTCCCAATGCGTGAGGCCGAGCATCGTAACGCACACGGCAGTACGCACCGTGCGTAGAAGTTATAGTGCCCTGGTATAAACGGTAGCCACGAGCGACACCTCCCTGTTATCGTATGGAGCATCGCCCTTCTAGATTGGAGCCAAATGTGTTGGACGTTTTAGGTCGCTCCTTGTGGGGACTCTACATTTTTTAGTACTCACGAATGCCGTGCACGTTTCGTTAACTACCCGAATTTCCCCAAACTCACTCCAAGGTCATCGCGGTGCTGCTGCTGCTGCTGCTGCTGCTGCATTTGCTGCTGCTGCTGCTCTTCCTCCTGCTCCTGCTCCTGACCCATTTCCCCCTCCCCTGTGTTTCCGTTTTCCTTACCCAAATACCAAGTACGTGTTCTTTAGTTTCAGCAATCGTTCGTATGAATACGACGTACTCGGAAGACGAAATCCGTTCGTTCTATATAAATCAAGGAAGCAACTACAGTAGTCTAAACAAGCAAAACCCCAAACAAGTCAAACCAGACAATCGGACTGACAAACGACGCATACAGGTGGACAAGGAAGAAACAGTGCACGATGACACAAAAAACACAAGACAAGAAAAAAAAAAAAGAGAGAAAGAAAAAAACACGCAAAATAGTGTGAAAAGTGGAAATAAAAAAAAACAAGCAAAAAAACAAGCAAAAAAGTTGATGAGTAAAATAACGAGCAAATAAATGCACAGCAGAAAGACGAAGGCAAGAGCAAAAACGTGTGAAAAAAAAAAATACAACAAGAGAACGGCAAAGTTTCATCCATTCGTTCAAATGCGGAGAGATTGAATTGCTTCTTGTCGTCTCGCCATCATCTGTTGTATCCCTCCCTCCCTCCCTCCCTTCGCCTCTCTCTCCCCCCCATCCACCCCCCCCCCCCCACCCTCCCACGACATCGCACTCGTATTGCCTCCAGTACTACTACCACCACCACCACCACCACCACCACTTCCCCCTGTTCTCCATGGTCATACGACTACGGCCATGCATGACATGAGTACCCCCTCCCCCCCCCTCCTTCTTCCCAGGCACACACAGATGGGCGGCACATTGTGACCCCGAAATCCGCGTGGAATGAACGCCCCGCTAAAAAATCACTACCCGTCGATGTCGATGACGATGACTTGTAGC
Organism: Nereocystis luetkeana; assembly: GCA_031213475.1. Taxonomy (NCBI): domain Eukaryota; class Phaeophyceae; order Laminariales; family Laminariaceae; genus Nereocystis; species Nereocystis luetkeana. Next base: position 9,759,533 of record JARUPZ010000006.1, read on the forward strand.
GATTGCCGTAGCGCAAGTGAGTAAGTAGTACGAACGAGAGAACGAACACCTACCATGGTATTACGTATCGCCGACGACAACAACAACAACAAAAACAAAAAGTTGAGCTCTTTTTTTTTTTATGTCCTTGAAATGTCAAAAAAGACAAAAAAAAAGAAAAAGCAAACAAAAATCTGGGTTCCTCCAAACCGCACAGAAATGACGCGCTATCCCCCTCTTCCCCCCCCCCCCCCCCCCCCCCCCCCCCCCCCGCCCCCCGACTACCAGGAAACCTTCAACTGGGAGCTGCACTCTTTAAGCAAGCCACTAGCCTAGCCACTAGCCTACACCAGACGAATAGATGAGCGAATGCCCGATATTGGTCGATGTTTGACTGGCTGCTGCTGCTGCTGCTGTCGCCTGCATCTGTGTGGCTAGCCTCCCTCACGCGTTAGCGAAGTCCTGTATATCGAGTGCAACAATTTTTATCGAGACACCCGACCGCAGCGGTTATTGTGCCGCTCTGTTGAGGCTCATAACGTGAGTTTGAACTCGTTGCAACACCTGCTCGTGCCTATCGCACTGCTTTTGCTGTGTACCGGGACGAAGAAAGGTGAAAAAAAACGAAAAAATACAAAATACAAAATACAAAAAAATTGCAGACACAACAAAAACAAAAACAACAACAACAACAGCAACAGCAACGACAGAAACAAGAACAGGTAACAAGGAACAGCAAGAACAACGAAAGAGCACGAAAGAGAAAATCCAACAAACAGAAATACGACTTAAAAAAGTTTGACAAATTAGTACAACTCGCGAAAGTCTCTCGATCGCCAGGCGCATGCAGAGCAATCAACCGCCCAGCCGAGCTAACCGACCAACCGTGTCAACCTACGAACAAACCAAATCAACGAACCAAGCAACCAACCAATCAACAAAAAGACCAACCAATCGGTGATAATGATGATGCGGGCCTGTCGTCTGTCTTGTCTATCTGTCTGTCTCTGTATCTCTCCCTCTCGTCTCGCTGCGGCCGCCTTGGCCTCTCTTCCTCCCCTCCGCAACGTGGCAGTGCTTCGAAAAAAACGAAATCGCGCTGTTAAGAAAGCGCAACTTTCCTCTCGTCCTTAGCAAAAGCCGTCGGTGCTCGGTACTCGAACAAACGTGGTCGGTTCGCGGCACTCGTACAAACGCGGTCGGTACTCGGTCCTCGAACGAACGCCGTCGATACTCGAACAAACGCCGTTGGTACCTCGAGCAAACGTCGTCGGCACTCGAACAAAGACCGACGGTACTCGGAGGGTGGGGGGTTGGGGAGGGGGCGGCACCCACGACATCACAGGCGAAGCGGTAGCCAACTACTAATAGCGCCGCGAGTTGGTAGGCTCGTAGAAATAGGTAATCAAGAAGCGCACTCTGATAAAATAACCTCGAGGCTGGGCCGCTCGCCACCCGCTACCGAGGATACAACAAGAGGAGAGCCACCACCCTGACCGAAAACACACACTCCCCTCACAGCATTCTCGTCAAGAGCCGCAAATGGCGATTTATACTACCGCTCAAAATCGGCGCATGGTAGGGGGCCACCACAAGCATTGCTAGGAGCCTCCTGCGGTGCTGGCTGGTATCGTAGGAGCCGCCTGGTACCAAATATGTTGAGTATACTACGGGAATACATGTTAACATAAATCAGAACCACATAGGGTGTGAACCATGGGAGGATGCCGCTATATTGGGTTTGTCGCGGGCTTCTGACTGCCATAGATGTATGCCCCCCCCCCCCCCCCCCCCCACCGCCCCCCCCTACCCTAGCGAGGGTCCATGGTCATACGACTACGGCCATGCATAAGATCGATTACATCTCTCCTATCGAGTACCCCCCCCCCCCCTATAGCAGGAGCTGCCGAAATGCTGGGAGCTACCTGGTACCCAATATGGTACTAGACCGCGGTTTGGCCCCGTTCAACTGACCGTTCCCCTACACTAAAACCAGTATAATAAGGCCAAAAGAGGGTCTTCATACGACGCGCCTAAAAAAGAGACCGACCTTCTAGCATTCTTTCCTCCTACTAATCTGAGTGGAAAAAGGGGTGGGGGGGGGGGGCTTTTCCTATTCGAAAACCAACCACGAGATAATAACGGACGAGCCTCGGGCAACCATTCCACCGCTCACCTCCTGTGTGGCTGTCGAGCGATATTCACGCCTTTCCACGAGATCGAAAACCGACAGAAAGAATTTACATACCTTCCTTGTATGTATACCTACACGCCACGCGCTTCTCCACCCCCCCCCCCCCCCCAACCCAGACTGTTAAGCTCCCGCAGCAACCGCCCAAAAAACCAGCAGCACACAAAACAATTCTTACACAGACAATTTTTACGCGCCCGAAGTAGATTTGGAAAAAAAAAAAAAAAACGAGAAA